>CAJUXJ010000921.1:0-23781 GCA_910589775.1 Avena eriantha
TGCATCCGAATTTGACTGGCTTCGCCAGTTTTGAACTTTCTAAGATTGTCAAAATCGCTAGCGAAATGGAGTTATCTTAGAGAAGACAAGGCAATACATCTCTCTGAAGCTCACATCCTCCATATCGCGACTATATCGCAAGAAGATTCTAGGCTTAGAGTGCTATATCCAAGATTGAAGCACCGCGCTCAACTTCCATAGTGTCCTGGCATGGTTTTGAGTTTGTATTGTTCCTATGGATTAGTAATCACCCATAACAACAATGTCACCTTAATGTCACAATGGAACACACTGTTTTTGTAAAACGGTTGCCAAATCCGCATACGAGCTCCGTTTGCCTAAATTTTATAGCGATCGATATCTACATAAAATATTGCATCCGAATTTGACTGGCTTCGCCTTTTGAACTTTCTAATTGTCAAAATCGGCTAGCGAAATGGAGTTATCTTAGAGAAGAAAAGCAATACATCTCTCTGAACGTCACATCCTCCATATCGCGGACTATATCCGAAGAAGATTCTAGGCTTAGAGTGCTAATATCCAAGATTGAAGACACCGCGCTCAACTTCCATAGTGTCATGGCCATGGTTTTGAGTTTGTATTGTTCCTATGGATTAGTAATCACCCATAACAACAATTGTCACCTTAAGTGTCACAATTGGAACACACTGTTTCGGTAAAACGGTTGCCCAAATCCGCATACGAGCTCCGTTTGAGCTAAATTTTATAGCGATCGATATCTACATAAAATATTGCATCCGAATTGACTGGCTTCGCCAGTTTTGAACTTTCTAAGATTGTCAAAATCGGCTAGCGAAATGGAGTTATCTTAGAGAAGAAAAGGCAATACATCTCTCTGAAGCGTCACATCCTCCATATCGCGGACTATATCGCAAGAAGATTCTAGGCTTAGAGTGCTAATATCCAAGATTGAAGCACCGCGCTCAACTTCCATAGTGTCCTGGCATGGTTTTGAGTTGTATTGTTCCTATGGATTAGTAATCACCCATAACAACAATTGTCACCTTAATGTCACATTGGAACACACTGTTTCGGTAAAACGGTTGCCAAATCCGCATACGAGCTCCGTTTGAGCTAAATTTTATAGCGATCGATATCTACATAAAATATTGCATCCGAATTGACTGGCTTCGCCAGTTTTGAACTTTCTAAGATTGTCAAAATCGGCTAGCGAAATGGAGTTATCTTAGAGAAGAAAAGGCAATACATCTCTCTGAAGCGTCACATCCTCCATATCGCGGACTATATCGCAAGAAGATTCTAGGCTTAGAGTGCTAATATCCAAGATTGAAGCACCGCGCTCAACTTCCATAGTGTCCTGGCATGGTTTTGAGTTTGTATTGTTCCTATGGATTAGTAATCACCCATAACAACAATTGTCACCTTAATGTCACAATGGAACACACTGTTTCGGTAAAACGGTTGCCAAATCCGCATACGAGCTCCGTTTGAGCTAAATTTTATAGCGATCGATATCTACATAAAATATTGCATCCGAATTTGACTGGCTTCGCCAGTTTTGAACTTTCTAAGATTGTCAAAATCGGCTAGCGAAATGGAGTTATCTTAGAGAAGAAAAGGCAATACATCTCTCTGAAGCGTCACATCCTCCATATCGCGGACTATATCGCAAGAAGATTCTAGGCTTAGAGTGCTAATATCCAAGATTGAAGCACCGCGCTCAACTTCCATAGTGTCCTGGCATGGTTTTGAGTTTGTATTGTTCCTATGGATTAGTAATCACCCATAACAACAATTGTCACCTTAATGTCACAATTGGAACACACTGTTTCGGTAAAACGGTTGCCAAATCCGCATACGAGCTCCGTTTGAGCTAAATTTTATAGCGATCGATATCTACATAAAATATTGCATCCGAATTTGACTGGCTTCGCCAGTTTTGAACTTTCTAAGATTGTCAAAATCGGCTAGCGAAATGGAGTTATCTTAGAGAAGAAAAGGCAATACATCTCTCTGAAGCGTCACATCCTCCATATCGCGGACTATATCGCAAGAAGATTCTAGGCTTAGAGTGCTAATATCCAAGATTGAAGCACCGCGCTCAACTTCCATAGTGTCCTGGCATGGTTTTGAGTTTGTATTGTTCCTATGGATTAGTAATCACCCATAACAACAATTGTCACCTTAATGTCACAATGGAACACACTGTTTCGGTAAAACGGTTGCCAAATCCGCATACGAGCTCCGTTTGAGCTAAATTTTATAGCGATCGATATCTACATAAAATATTGCATCCGAATTTGACTGGCTTCGCCAGTTTTGAACTTTCTAAGATTGTCAAAATCGGCTAGCGAAATGGAGTTATCTTAGAGAAGAAAAGGCAATACATCTCTCTGAAGCGTCACATCCTCCATATCGCGGACTATATCGCAAGAAGATTCTAGGCTTAGAGTGCTAATATCCAAGATTGAAGCACCGCGCTCAACTTCCATAGTGTCCTGGCATGGTTTTGAGTTTGTATTGTTCCTATGGATTAGTAATCACCCATAACAACAATTGTCACCTTAATGTCACAATGGAACACACTGTTTCGGTAAAACGGTTGCCAAATCCGCATACGAGCTCCGTTTGAGCTAAATTTTATAGCGATCGATATCTACATAAAATATTGCATCCGAATTTGACTGGCTTCGCCAGTTTTGAACTTTCTAAGATTGTCAAAATCGGCTAGCGAAATGGAGTTATCTTAGAGAAGAAAAGGCAATACATCTCTCTGAAGCGTCACATCCTCCATATCGCGGACTATATCGCAAGAAGATTCTAGGCTTAGAGTGCTAATATCCAAGATTGAAGCACCGCGCTCAACTTCCATAGTGTCCTGGCATGGTTTTGAGTTTGTATTGTTCCTATGGATTAGTAATCACCCATAACAACAATTGTCACCTTAATGTCACATTGGAACACACTGTTTCGGTAAAACGGTTGCCAAATCCGCATACGAGCTCCGTTTGAGCTAAATTTTATAGCGATCGATATCTACATAAAATATTGCATCCGAATTTGACTGGCTTCGCCAGTTTTGAACTTTCTAAGATTGTCAAAATCGGCTAGCAGAAATGGAGTTATCTTAGAGAAGAAAAGGCAATACATCTCTCTGAAGCGTCACATCCTCCATATCGCGGACTATATCGCAAGAAGATTCTAGGCTTAGAGTGCTAATATCCAAGATTGAAGCACCGCGCTCAACTTCCATAGTGTCCTGGCATGGTTTTGAGTTTGTATTGTTCCTATGGATTAGTAATCACCCATAACAACAATTGTCACCTTAATGTCACAATGGAACACACTGTTTCGGTAAAACGGTTGCCAAATCCGCATACGAGCTCCGTTTGAGCTAAATTTTATAGCGATCGATATCTACATAAAATATTGCATCCGAATTTGACTGGCTTCGCCAGTTTTGAACTTTCTAAGATTGTCAAAATCGGCTAGCGAAATGGAGTTATCTTAGAGAAGAAAAGGCAATACATCTCTCTGAAGCGTCACATCCTCCATATCGCGGACTATATCGCAAGAAGATTCTAGGCTTAGAGTGCTAATATCCAAGATTGAAGCACCGCGCTCAACTTCCATAGTGTCCTGGCATGGTTTTGAGTTTGTATTGTTCCTATGGATTAGTAATCACCCATAACAACAATTGTCACCTTAATGTCACAATTGGAACACACTGTTTCGGTAAAACGGTTGCCAAATCCGCATACGAGCTCCGTTTGAGCTAAATTTTATAGCGATCGATATCTACATAAAATATTGCATCCGAATTTGACTGGCTTCGCCAGTTTTGAACTTTCTAAGATTGTCAAAATCGGCTAGCGAAATGGAGTTATCTTAGAGAAGAAAAGGCAATACATCTCTCTGAAGCGTCACATCCTCCATATCGCGGACTATATCGCAAGAAGATTCTAGGCTTAGAGTGCTAATATCCAAGATTGAAGCACCGCGCTCAACTTCCATAGTGTCCTGGCATGGTTTTGAGTTTGTATTGTTCCTATGGATTAGTAATCACCCATAACAACAATTGTCACCTTAATGTCACATTGGAACACACTGTTTCGGTAAAACGGTTGCCAAATCCGCATACGAGCTCCGTTTGAGCTAAATTTTATAGCGATCGATATCTACATAAAATATTGCATCCGAATTTGACTGGCTTCGCCAGTTTTGAACTTTCTAAGATTGTCAAAATCGGCTAGCGAAATGGAGTTATCTTAGAGAAGAAAAGGCAATACATCTCTCTGAAGCGTCACATCCTCCATATCGCGGACTATATCGCAAGAAGATTCTAGGCTTAGAGTGCTAATATCCAAGATTGAAGCACCGCGCTCAACTTCCATAGTGTCCTGGCATGGTTTTGAGTTTGTATTGTTCCTATGGATTAGTAATCACCCATAACAACAATTGTCACCTTAATGTCACAATTGGAACACACTGTTTCGGTAAAACGGTTGCCAAATCCGCATACGAGCTCCGTTTGAGCTAAATTTTATAGCGATCGATATCTACATAAAATATTGCATCCGAATTTGACTGGCTTCGCCAGTTTTGAACTTTCTAAGATTGTCAAAATCGGCTAGCGAAATGGAGTTATCTTAGAGAAGAAAAGGCAATACATCTCTCTGAAGCGTCACATCCTCCATATCGCGGACTATATCGCAAGAAGATTCTAGGCTTAGAGTGCTAATATCCAAGATTGAAGCACCGCGCTCAACTTCCATAGTGTCCTGGCATGGTTTTGAGTTTGTATTGTTCCTATGGATTAGTAATCACCCATAACAACAATTGTCACCTTAATGTCACAATGGAACACACTGTTTCGGTAAAACGGTTGCCAAATCCGCATACGAGCTCCGTTTGAGCTAAATTTTATAGCGATCGATATCTACATAAAATATTGCATCCGAATTTGACTGGCTTCGCCAGTTTTGAACTTTCTAAGATTGTCAAAATCGGCTAGCGAAATGGAGTTATCTTAGAGAAGAAAAGGCAATACATCTCTCTGAAGCGTCACATCCTCCATATCGCGGACTATATCGCAAGAAGATTCTAGGCTTAGAGTGCTAATATCCAAGATTGAAGCACCGCGCTCAACTTCCATAGTGTCCTGGCATGGTTTTGAGTTTGTATTGTTCCTATGGATTAGTAATCACCCATAACAACAATTGTCACCTTAATGTCACAATGGAACACACTGTTTCGGTAAAACGGTTGCCAAATCCGCATACGAGCTCCGTTTGAGCTAAATTTATAGCGATCGATATCTACATAAAATATTGCATCCGAATTTGACTGGCTTCGCCAGTTTTGAACTTTCTAAGATTGTCAAAATCGGCTAGCGAAATGGAGTTATCTTAGAGAAGAAAAGGCAATACATCTCTCTGAAGCGTCACATCCTCCATATCGCGGACTATATCGCAAGAAGATTCTAGGCTTAGAGTGCTAATATCCAAGATTGAAGCACCGCGCTCAACTTCCATAGTGTCCTGGCATGGTTTTGAGTTTGTATTGTTCCTATGGATTAGTAATCACCCATAACAACAATTGTCACCTTAATGTCACAATGGAACACACTGTTTCGGTAAAACGGTTGCCAAATCCGCATACGAGCTCCGTTTGAGCTAAATTTTATAGCGATCGATATCTACATAAAATATTGCATCCGAAATTGACTGGCTTCGCCAGTTTTGAACTTTCTAAGATTGTCAAAATCGGCTAGCGAAATGGAGTTATCTTAGAGAAGAAAAGGCAATACATCTCTCTGAAGCGTCACATCCTCCATATCGCGGACTATATCGCAAGAAGATTCTAGGCTTAGAGTGCTAATATCCAAGATTGAAGCACCGCGCTCAACTTCCATAGTGTCCTGGCATGGTTTTGAGTTTGTATTGTTCCTATGGATTAGTAATCACCCATAACAACAATTGTCACCTTAATGTCACAATTGGAACACACTGTTTCGGTAAAACGGTTGCCAAATCCGCATACGAGCTCCGTTTGAGCTAAATTTTATAGCGATCGATATCTACATAAAATATTGCATCCGAATTTGACTGGCTTCGCCAGTTTTGAACTTTCTAAGATTGTCAAAATCGGCTAGCGAAATGGAGTTATCTTAGAGAAGAAAAGGCAATACATCTCTCTGAAGCGTCACATCCTCCATATCGCGGACTATATCGCAAGAAGATTCTAGGCTTAGAGTGCTAATATCCAAGATTGAAGCACCGCGCTCAACTTCCATAGTGTCCTGGCATGGTTTTGAATTTGTATTGTTCCTATGGATTAGTATTCACCCATAACAACAATTGTCACCTTAATGTCACAATGGAACACACTGTTTCGGTAAAACGGATACATCTCTCTGAAGCGTCACATCCTCCATATCGCGGACTATATCGCAAGAAGATTCTAGGCTTAGAGTGCTAATATCCAAGATTGAAGCACCGTACTCAACTTCCATAGTGTCCTGGCATGGTTTTGAGTTTGTATTGTTCCTATGGATTAGTAATCACCCATAACAACAATTGTCACCTTAATGTCACATTGGAACACACTGTTTCGGTAAAACGGTTGCCAAATCCGCATACGAGCTCCGTTTGAACTAAATTTTATAGCGATCGATATCTACATAAAATATTGCATCCGAATTTGACTGGCTTCGCCAGTTTTGAACTTTCTAAGATTGTCAAAATCGGCTAGCGAAATGGAGTTATCTTAGAGAAGAAAAGGCAATACATCTCTCTGAAGCGTCACATCCTCCATATCGCGGACTATATCGCAAGAAGATTCTAGGCTTAGAGTGCTAATATCCAAGATTGAAGCACCGCGCTCAACTTCCATAGTGTCCTGGCATGGTTTTGAGTTTGTATTGTTCCTATGGATTAGTAATCACCCATAACAACAATTGTCACCTTAATGTCACATTGGAACACACTGTTTCGGTAAAACGGTTGCCAAATCCGCATACGAGCTCCGTTTGAGCTAAATTTTATAGCGATCGATATCTACATAAAATATTGCATCCGAATTTGACTGGCTTCGCCAGTTTTGAACTTTCTAAGATTGTCAAAATCGGCTAGCGAAATGGAGTTATCTTAGAGAAGAAAAGGCAATACATCTCTCTGAAGCGTCACATCCTCCATATCGCGGACTATATCGCAAGAAGATTCTAGGCTTAGAGTGCTAATATCCAAGATTGAAGCACCGCGCTCAACTTCCATAGTGTCCTGGCATGGTTTTGAGTTTGTATTGTTCCTATGGATTAGTAATCACCCATAACAACAATTGTCACCTTAATGTCACAATGGAACACACTGTTTCGGTAAAACGGTTGCCAAATCCGCATACGAGCTCCGTTTGAGCTAAATTTTATAGCGATCGATATCTACATAAAATATTGCATCCGAATTTGACTGGCTTCGCCAGTTTTGAACTTTCTAAGATTGTCAAAATCGGCTAGCGAAATGGAGTTATCTTAGAGAAGAAAAGGCAATACATCTCTCTGAAGCGTCACATCCTCCATATCGCGGACTATATCGCAAGAAGATTCTAGGCTTAGAGTGCTAATATCCAAGATTGAAGCACCGCGCTCAACTTCCATAGTGTCCTGGCATGGTTTTGAGTTTGTATTGTTCCTATGGATTAGTAATCACCCATAACAACAATTGTCACCTTAATGTCACAATTGGAACACACTGTTTCGGTAAAACGGTTGCCAAATCCGCATACGAGCTCCGTTTGAGCTAAATTTTATAGCGATCGATATCTACATAAAATATTGCATCCGAATTTGACTGGCTTCGCCAGTTTTGAACTTTCTAAGATTGTCAAAATCGGCTAGCGAAATGGAGTTATCTTAGAGAAGAAAAGGCAATACATCTCTCTGAAGCGTCACATCCTCCATATCGCGGACTATATCGCAAGAAGATTCTAGGCTTAGAGTGCTAATATCCAAGATTGAAGCACCGCGCTCAACTTCCATAGTGTCCTGGCATGGTTTTGAGTTTGTATTGTTCCTATGGATTAGTAATCACCCATAACAACAATTGTCACCTTAATGTCACAATGGAACACACTGTTTCGGTAAAACGGTTGCCAAATCCGCATACGAGCTCCGTTTGAGCTAAATTTTATAGCGATCGATATCTACATAAAATATTGCATCCGAATTTGACTGGCTTCGCCAGTTTTGAACTTTCTAAGATTGTCAAAATCGGCTAGCGAAATGGAGTTATCTTAGAGAAGAAAAGGCAATACATCTCTCTGAAGCGTCACATCCTCCATATCGCGGACTATATCGCAAGAAGATTCTAGGCTTAGAGTGCTAATATCCAAGATTGAAGCACCGCGCTCAACTTCCATAGTGTCCTGGCATGGTTTTGAGTTTGTATTGTTCCTATGGATTAGTAATCACCCATAACAACAATTGTCACCTTAATGTCACATTGGAACACACTGTTTCGGTAAAACGGTTGCCAAATCCGCATACGAGCTCCGTTTGAGCTAAATTTTATAGCGATCGATATCTACATAAAATATTGCATCCGAATTTGACTGGCTTCGCCAGTTTTGAACTTTCTAAGATTGTCAAAATCGGCTAGCGAAATGGAGTTATCTTAGAGAAGAAAAGGCAATACATCTCTCTGAAGCGTCACATCCTCCATATCGCGGACTATATCGCAAGAAGATTCTAGGCTTAGAGTGCTAATATCCAAGATTGAAGCACCGCGCTCAACTTCCATAGTGTCCTGGCATGGTTTTGAGTTTGTATTGTTCCTATGGATTAGTAATCACCCATAACAACAATTGTCACCTTAATGTCACAATGGAACACACTGTTTCGGTAAAACGGTTGCCAAATCCGCATACGAGCTCCGTTTGAGCTAAATTTTATAGCGATCGATATCTACATAAAATATTGCATCCGAATTTGACTGGCTTCGCCAGTTTTGAACTTTCTAAGATTGTCAAAATCGGCTAGCGAAATGGAGTTATCTTAGAGAAGAAAAGGCAATACATCTCTCTGAAGCGTCACATCCTCCATATCGCGGACTATATCGCAAGAAGATTCTAGGCTTAGAGTGCTAATATCCAAGATTGAAGCACCGCGCTCAACTTCCATAGTGTCCTGGCATGGTTTTGAGTTTGTATTGTTCCTATGGATTAGTAATCACCCACAACAACAATTGTCACCTTAATGTCACAATGGAACACACGGTTTCGGTAAAACGGTTGCCAAATCCGCATACGAGCTCCGTTTGAGCTAAATTTTATAGCGATCGATATCTACATAAAATATTGCATCCAAATTTGACTGGCTTCGCCAGTTTTGAACTTTCTAAGATTGTCAATATCGGCTAGCGAAATGGAGTTATCTTAGAGAAGAAAAGGCAATACATCTCTCTGAAGCGTCACATCCTCCATATCACGGACTATATAGCAAGAAGATTCTAGGCTTAGAGTGCTAATATCCAATGATTGAAGCACCGCGCTCAACTTCCATAATGTCCTGGCATGGTTTTGAGCTTTGTATTGTTCCTATGGATTAGTATTCACCCATAACAACAATTGTTACCTTAATGTCACAATGGAACACACTGTTTCGGTAAAACGGATACATCTCTCTGAAGCGTCACATCCTCCATATCGCGGACTATATCGCAAGAAGATTCTAGGCTTAGAGTGCTAATATCCAAGATTGAAGCACCGCGCTCAACTTCCATAGTGTCCTGGCATGGTTTTGAGTTTGTATTGTTCCTATGGATTAGTAATCACCCATAACAACAATTGTCACCTTAATGTCACATTGGAACACACTGTTTCGGTAAAACGGTTGCCAAATCCGCATACGAGCTCCGTTTGAGCTAAATTTTATAGCGATCGATATCTACATAAAATATTGCATCCGAATTTGACTGGCTTCGCCAGTTTTGAACTTTCTAAGATTGTCAAAATCGGCTAGCGAAATGGAGTTATCTTAGAGAAGAAAAGGCAATACATCTCTCTGAAGCGTCACATCCTCCATATCGCGGACTATATCGCAAGAAGATTCTAGGCTTAGAGTGCTAATATCCAAGATTGAAGCACCGCGCTCAACTTCCATAGTGTCCTGGCATGGTTTTGAGTTTGTATTGTTCCTATGGATTAGTAATCACCCATAACAACAATTGTCACCTTAATGTCACATTGGAACACACTGTTTCGGTAAAACGGTTGCCAAATCCGCATACGAGCTCCGTTTGAGCTAAATTTTATAGCGATCGATATCTACATAAAATATTGCATCCGAATTTGACTGGCTTCGCCAGTTTTGAACTTTCTAAGATTGTCAAAATCGGCTAGCGAAATGGAGTTATCTTAGAGAAGAAAAGGCAATACATCTCTCTGAAGCGTCACATCCTCCATATCGCGGACTATATCGCAAGAAGATTCTAGGCTTAGAGTGCTAATATCCAAGATTGAAGCACCGCGCTCAACTTCCATAGTGTCCTGGCATGGTTTTGAGTTTGTATTGTTCCTATGGATTAGTAATCACCCATAACAACAATTGTCACCTTAATGTCACAATGGAACACACTGTTTCGGTAAAACGGTTGCCAAATCCGCATACGAGCTCCGTTTGAGCTAAATTTTATAGCGATCGATATCTACATAAAATATTGCATCCGAATTTGACTGGCTTCGCCAGTTTTGAACTTTCTAAGATTGTCAAAATCGGCTAGCGAAATGGAGTTATCTTAGAGAAGAAAAGGCAATACATCTCTCTGAAGCGTCACATCCTCCATATCGCGGACTATATCGCAAGAAGATTCTAGGCTTAGAGTGCTAATATCCAAGATTGAAGCACCGCGCTCAACTTCCATAGTGTCCTGGCATGGTTTTGAGTTTGTATTGTTCCTATGGATTAGTAATCACCCATAACAACAATTGTCACCTTAATGTCACATTGGAACACACTGTTTCGGTAAAACGGTTGCCAAATCCGCATACGAGCTCCGTTTGAGCTAAATTTTATAGCGATCGATATCTACATAAAATATTGCATCCGAATTTGACTGGCTTCGCCAGTTTTGAACTTTCTAAGATTGTCAAAATCGGCTAGCGAAATGGAGTTATCTTAGAGAAGAAAAGGCAATACATCTCTCTGAAGCGTCACATCCTCCATATCGCGGACTATATCGCAAGAAGATTCTAGGCTTAGAGTGCTAATATCCAAGATTGAAGCACCGCGCTCAACTTCCATAGTGTCCTGGCATGGTTTTGAGTTTGTATTGTTCCTATGGATTAGTAATCACCCATAACAACAATTGTCACCTTAATGTCACATGGAACACACTGTTTCGGTAAAACGGTTGCCAAATCCGCATACGAGCTCCGTTTGAGCTAAATTTTATAGCGATCGATATCTACATAAAATATTGCATCCGAATTTGACTGGCTTCGCCAGTTTTGAACTTTCTAAGATTGTCAAAATCGGCTAGCGAAATGGAGTTATCTTAGAGAAGAAAAGGCAATACATCTCTCTGAAGCGTCACATCCTCCATATCGCGGACTATATCGCAAGAAGATTCTAGGCTTAGAGTGCTAATATCCAAGATTGAAGCACCGCGCTCAACTTCCATAGTGTCCTGGCATGGTTTTGAGTTTGTATTGTTCCTATGGATTAGTAATCACCCATAACAACAATTGTCACCTTAATGTCACAATGGAACACACTGTTTCGGTAAAACGGTTGCCAAATCCGCATACGAGCTCCGTTTGAGCTAAATTTTATAGCGATCGATATCTACATAAAATATTGCATCCGAATTTGACTGGCTTCGCCAGTTTTGAACTTTCTAAGATTGTCAAAATCGGCTAGCGAAATGGAGTTATCTTAGAGAAGAAAAGGCAATACATCTCTCTGAAGCGTCACATCCTCCATATCGCGGACTATATCGCAAGAAGATTCTAGGCTTAGAGTGCTAATATCCAAGATTGAAGCACCGCGCTCAACTTCCATAGTGTCCTGGCATGGTTTTGAGTTTGTATTGTTCCTATGGATTAGTAATCACCCATAACAACAATTGTCACCTTAATGTCACAATGGAACACACTGTTTCGGTAAAACGGTTGCCAAATCCGCATACGAGCTCCGTTTGAGCTAAATTTTATAGCGATCGATATCTACATAAAATATTGCATCCGAATTTGACTGGCTTCGCCAGTTTTGAACTTTCTAAGATTGTCAAAATCGGCTAGCGAAATGGAGTTATCTTAGAGAAGAAAAGGCAATACATCTCTCTGAAGCGTCACATCCTCCATATCGCGGACTATATCGCAAGAAGATTCTAGGCTTAGAGTGCTAATATCCAAGATTGAAGCACCGCGCTCAACTTCCATAGTGTCCTGGCATGGTTTTGAGTTTGTATTGTTCCTATGGATTAGTAATCACCCATAACAACAATTGTCACCTTAATGTCACATGGAACACACTGTTTCGGTAAAACGGTTGCCAAATCCGCATACGAGCTCCGTTTGAGCTAAATTTTATAGCGATCGATATCTACATAAAATATTGCATCCGAATTTGACTGGCTTCGCCAGTTTTGAACTTTCTAAGATTGTCAAAATCGGCTAGCGAAATGGAGTTATCTTAGAGAAGAAAAGGCAATACATCTCTCTGAAGCGTCACATCCTCCATATCGCGGACTATATCGCAAGAAGATTCTAGGCTTAGAGTGCTAATATCCAAGATTGAAGCACCGCGCTCAACTTCCATAGTGTCCTGGCATGGTTTTGAGTTTGTATTGTTCCTATGGATTAGTAATCACCCATAACAACAATTGTCACCTTAATGTCACAATGGAACACACTGTTTCGGTAAAACGGTTGCCAAATCCGCATACGAGCTCCGTTTGAGCTAAATTTTATAGCGATCGATATCTACATAAAATATTGCATCCGAATTTGACTGGCTTCGCCAGTTTTGAACTTTCTAAGATTGTCAAAATCGGCTAGCGAAATGGAGTTATCTTAGAGAAGAAAAGGCAATACATCTCTCTGAAGCGTCACATCCTCCATATCGCGGACTATATCGCAAGAAGATTCTAGGCTTAGAGTGCTAATATCCAAGATTGAAGCACCGCGCTCAACTTCCATAGTGTCCTGGCATGGTTTTGAGTTTGTATTGTTCCTATGGATTAGTAATCACCCATAACAACAATTGTCACCTTAATGTCACATTGGAACACACTGTTTCGGTAAAACGGTTGCCAAATCCGCATACGAGCTCCGTTTGAGCTAAATTTTATAGCGATCGATATCTACATAAAATATTGCATCCGAATTTGACTGGCTTCGCCAGTTTTGAACTTTCTAAGATTGTCAAAATCGGCTAGCGAAATGGAGTTATCTTAGAGAAGAAAAGGCAATACATCTCTCTGAAGCGTCACATCCTCCATATCGCGGACTATATCGCAAGAAGATTCTAGGCTTAGAGTGCTAATATCCAAGATTGAAGCACCGCGCTCAACTTCCATAGTGTCCTGGCATGGTTTTGAGTTTGTATTGTTCCTATGGATTAGTAATCACCCATAACAACAATTGTCACCTTAATGTCACAATGGAACACACTGTTTCGGTAAAACGGTTGCCAAATCCGCATACGAGCTCCGTTTGAGCTAAATTTTATAGCGATCGATATCTACATAAAATATTGCATCCGAATTTGACTGGCTTCGCCAGTTTTGAACTTTCTAAGATTGTCAAAATCGGCTAGCGAAATGGAGTTATCTTAGAGAAGAAAAGGCAATACATCTCTCTGAAGCGTCACATCCTCCATATCGCGGACTATATCGCAAGAAGATTCTAGGCTTAGAGTGCTAATATCCAAGATTGAAGCACCGCGCTCAACTTCCATAGTGTCCTGGCATGGTTTTGAGTTTGTATTGTTCCTATGGATTAGTAATCACCCATAACAACAATTGTCACCTTAATGTCACAATGGAACACACTGTTTCGGTAAAACGGTTGCCAAATCCGCATACGAGCTCCGTTTGAGCTAAATTTTATAGCGATCGATATCTACATAAAATATTGCATCCGAATTTGACTGGCTTCGCCAGTTTTGAACTTTCTAAGATTGTCAAAATCGGCTAGCGAAATGGAGTTATCTTAGAGAAGAAAAGGCAATACATCTCTCTGAAGCGTCACATCCTCCATATCGCGGACTATATCGCAAGAAGATTCTAGGCTTAGAGTGCTAATATCCAAGATTGAAGCACCGCGCTCAACTTCCATAGTGTCCTGGCATGGTTTTGAGTTTGTATTGTTCCTATGGATTAGTAATCACCCATAACAACAATTGTCACCTTAATGTCACATTGGAACACACTGTTTCGGTAAAACGGTTGCCAAATCCGCATACGAGCTCCGTTTGAGCTAAATTTTATAGCGATCGATATCTACATAAAATATTGCATCCGAATTTGACTGGCTTCGCCAGTTTTGAACTTTCTAAGATTGTCAAAATCGGCTAGCGAAATGGAGTTATCTTAGAGAAGAAAAGGCAATACATCTCTCTGAAGCGTCACATCCTCCATATCGCGGACTATATCGCAAGAAGATTCTAGGCTTAGAGTGCTAATATCCAAGATTGAAGCACCGCGCTCAACTTCCATAGTGTCCTGGCATGGTTTTGAGTTTGTATTGTTCCTATGGATTAGTAATCACCCATAACAACAATTGTCACCTTAATGTCACATTGGAACACACTGTTTCGGTAAAACGGTTGCCAAATCCGCATACGAGCTCCGTTTGAGCTAAATTTTATAGCGATCGATATCTACATAAAATATTGCATCCGAATTTGACTGGCTTCGCCAGTTTTGAACTTTCTAAGATTGTCAAAATCGGCTAGCGAAATGGAGTTATCTTAGAGAAGAAAAGGCAATACATCTCTCTGAAGCGTCACATCCTCCATATCGCGGACTATATCGCAAGAAGATTCTAGGCTTAGAGTGCTAATATCCAAGATTGAAGCACCGCGCTCAACTTCCATAGTGTCCTGGCATGGTTTTGAGTTTGTATTGTTCCTATGGATTAGTAATCACCCATAACAACAATTGTCACCTTAATGTCACAATGGAACACACTGTTTCGGTAAAACGGTTGCCAAATCCGCATACGAGCTCCGTTTGAGCTAAATTTTATAGCGATCGATATCTACATAAAATATTGCATCCGAATTTGACTGGCTTCGCCAGTTTTGAACTTTCTAAGATTGTCAAAATCGGCTAGCGAAATGGAGTTATCTTAGAGAAGAAAAGGCAATACATCTCTCTGAAGCGTCACATCCTCCATATCGCGGACTATATCGCAAGAAGATTCTAGGCTTAGAGTGCTAATATCCAAGATTGAAGCACCGCGCTCAACTTCCATAGTGTCCTGGCATGGTTTTGAGTTTGTATTGTTCCTATGGATTAGTAATCACCCATAACAACAATTGTCACCTTAATGTCACAATGGAACACACTGTTTCGGTAAAACGGTTGCCAAATCCGCATACGAGCTCCGTTTGAGCTAAATTTTATAGCGATCGATATCTACATAAAATATTGCATCCGAATTTGACTGGCTTCGCCAGTTTTGAACTTTCTAAGATTGTCAAAATCGGCTAGCGAAATGGAGTTATCTTAGAGAAGAAAAGGCAATACATCTCTCTGAAGCGTCACATCCTCCATATCGCGGACTATATCGCAAGAAGATTCTAGGCTTAGAGTGCTAATATCCAAGATTGAAGCACCGCGCTCAACTTCCATAGTGTCCTGGCATGGTTTTGAGTTTGTATTGTTCCTATGGATTAGTAATCACCCATAACAACAATTGTCACCTTAATGTCACAATGGAACACACTGTTTCGGTAAAACGGTTGCCAAATCCGCATACGAGCTCCGTTTGAGCTAAATTTTATAGCGATCGATATCTACATAAAATATTGCATCCGAATTTGACTGGCTTCGCCAGTTTTGAACTTTCTAAGATTGTCAAAATCGGCTAGCGAAATGGAGTTATCTTAGAGAAGAAAAGGCAATACATCTCTCTGAAGCGTCACATCCTCCATATCGCGGACTATATCGCAAGAAGATTCTAGGCTTAGAGTGCTAATATCCAAGATTGAAGCACCGCGCTCAACTTCCATAGTGTCCTGGCATGGTTTTGAGTTTGTATTGTTCCTATGGATTAGTAATCACCCATAACAACAATTGTCACCTTAATGTCACAATGGAACACACTGTTTCGGTAAAACGGTTGCCAAATCCGCATACGAGCTCCGTTTGAGCTAAATTTTATAGCGATCGATATCTACATAAAATATTGCATCCGAATTTGACTGGCTTCGCCAGTTTTGAACTTTCTAAGATTGTCAAAATCGGCTAGCGAAATGGAGTTATCTTAGAGAAGAAAAGGCAATACATCTCTCTGAAGCGTCACATCCTCCATATCGCGGACTATATCGCAAGAAGATTCTAGGCTTAGAGTGCTAATATCCAAGATTGAAGCACCGCGCTCAACTTCCATAGTGTCCTGGCATGGTTTTGAGTTTGTATTGTTCCTATGGATTAGTAATCACCCATAACAACAATTGTCACCTTAATGTCACAATTGGAACACACTGTTTCGGTAAAACGGTTGCCAAATCCGCATACGAGCTCCGTTTGAGCTAAATTTTATAGCGATCGATATCTACATAAAATATTGCATCCGAATTTGACTGGCTTCGCCAGTTTTGAACTTTCTAAGATTGTCAAAATCGGCTAGCGAAATGGAGTTATCTTAGAGAAGAAAAGGCAATACATCTCTCTGAAGCGTCACATCCTCCATATCGCGGACTATATCGCAAGAAGATTCTAGGCTTAGAGTGCTAATATCCAAGATTGAAGCACCGCGCTCAACTTCCATAGTGTCCTGGCATGGTTTTGAGTTTGTATTGTTCCTATGGATTAGTAATCACCCATAACAACAATTGTCACCTTAATGTCACATTGGAACACACTGTTTCGGTAAAACGGTTGCCAAATCCGCATACGAGCTCCGTTTGAGCTAAATTTTATAGCGATCGATATCTACATAAAATATTGCATCCGAATTTGACTGGCTTCGCCAGTTTTGAACTTTCTAAGATTGTCAAAATCGGCTAGCGAAATGGAGTTATCTTAGAGAAGAAAAGGCAATACATCTCTCTGAAGCGTCACATCCTCCATATCGCGGACTATATCGCAAGAAGATTCTAGGCTTAGAGTGCTAATATCCAAGATTGAAGCACCGCGCTCAACTTCCATAGTGTCCTGGCATGGTTTTGAGTTTGTATTGTTCCTATGGATTAGTAATCACCCATAACAACAATTGTCACCTTAATGTCACAATGGAACACACTGTTTCGGTAAAACGGTTGCCAAATCCGCATACGAGCTCCGTTTGAGCTAAATTTTATAGCGATCGATATCTACATAAAATATTGCATCCGAATTTGACTGGCTTCGCCAGTTTTGAACTTTCTAAGATTGTCAAAATCGGCTAGCGAAATGGAGTTATCTTAGAGAAGAAAAGGCAATACATCTCTCTGAAGCGTCACATCCTCCATATCGCGGACTATATCGCAAGAAGATTCTAGGCTTAGAGTGCTAATATCCAAGATTGAAGCACCGCGCTCAACTTCCATAGTGTCCTGGCATGGTTTTGAGTTTGTATTGTTCCTATGGATTAGTATTCACCCATAACAATAATTGTCACCTTAATGTCACAATGGAACACACTATTTTGGTAAAACGAATACATCTCTCTGAAGCGTCACATCCTCCATATCGCGGACTATATCGCAAGAAGATTCTAGGCTTAGAGTGCTAATATCCAAGATTGAAGCACCGTACTCAACTTCCATAGTGTCCTGGCATGGTTTTGAGTTTGTATTGTTCCTATGGATTAGTAATCACCCATAACAACAATTGTTACCTTAATGTCACAATGGAACACACGGTTTTGGTAAAACGGTTGCCAAATCCGCATACGAGCTCCGTTTGAGCTAAATTTTATAGCGATCGATATCTACATAAAATATTGCATCCAAATTTGACTGGCTTCGCCAGTTTTGAACTTTCTAAGATTGTCAAAATCGGCTAGCGAAATGGAGTTATCTTAGAGAAGAAAAGGCAATACATCTCTCTGAAGTGTCAC
This sequence comes from Avena eriantha, assembly GCA_910589775.1. Taxonomy (NCBI): domain Eukaryota; kingdom Viridiplantae; phylum Streptophyta; class Magnoliopsida; order Poales; family Poaceae; genus Avena; species Avena eriantha. Next base: position 18,250 of record CAJUXJ010000921.1, read on the forward strand.
ATCCTCCATATCGCGGACTATATCGCAAGAAGATTCTAGGCTTAGAGTGCTAATATCCAAGATTGAAGCACCGCGCTCAACTTCCATAGTGTCCTGGCATGGTTTTGAGTTTGTATTGTTCCTATGGATTAGTATTCACCCATAACAATAATTGTCACCTTAATGTCACAATGGAACACACTGTTTCGGTAAAACGGATACATCTCTCTGAAGCGTCACATCCTCCATATCGCGGACTATATCGCAAGAAGATTCTAGGCTTAGAGTGCTAATATCCAAGATTGAAGCACCGTACTCAACTTCCATAGTGTCCTGGCATGGTTTTGAGTTTGTATTGTTCCTATGGATTAGTAATCACCCATAACAACAATTGTCACCTTAATGTCACATTGGAACACACTGTTTCGGTAAAACGGTTGCCAAATCCGCATACGAGCTACGTTTGAAGCTAAATTTTATAGCAATCGATATCTACATAAAATATTGCATCCGAATTTGACTGGCTTCGCCAGTTTTGAACTTTCTAAGATTGTCAAAATCGGCTAGCGAAATGGAGTTATCTTAGAGAAGAAAAGGCAATACATCTCTCTAAGCGTCACATCCTCCATATCAGCGGACTATATCGTAAGAAGATTCTAGGCTTAGAGTGCTAATATCCAAGATTGAAGCACCGCGCTCAACTTCCATAGTGTCATGGCATGGTTTTGAGTTTGTATTGTTCCTATGGATTAGTAATCACCCATAACAACAATTGTTACCTTAATGTCACATTGGAACATACTGTTTCGGTAAAACGGTTGCGAAATCCGCATACGAGCTCCGTTTGAGCTAAATTTTATAGCGATCGATATCTACATAAAATATTGCATCCGAATTTGACTGGCTTCGCCAGTTTTGAACTTTCTAAGATTGTCAATATCGGCTAGCGAAATGGAGTTATCTTAGAGAAGAAAAGGCAATACATCTCTCTGAAGCGTCACATCCTCCATATCGCGGACTATATAGCAAGAAGATTCTAGGCTTAGAGTGCTAATATCCAAGATTGAAGCACCGCGCTCAACTTCCATAGTGTCCTGGCATGGTTTTGAGTTTGTATTGTTCCTATGGATTAGTAATCACCCATAACAACAATTGTCACCTTAATGTCACAATGGAACACACTGTTTCGGTAAAACGGTTGCCAAATCCGCATACGAGCTCCGTTTGAGCTAAATTTTATAGCGATCGATATCTACATAAAATATTGCATCCGAATTTGACTGGCTTCGCCAGTTTTGAACTTTCTAAGATTGTCAAAATCGGCTAGCGAAATGGAGTTATCTTAGAGAAGAAAAGGCAATACATCTCTCTGAAGCGTCACATCCTCCATATCGCGGACTATATCGCAAGAAGATTCTAGGCTTAGAGTGCTAATATCCAAGATTGAAGCACCGCGCTCAACTTCCATAGTGTCATGGCATGGTTTTGAGTTTGTATTGTTCCTATGGATTAGTAATCACCCATAACAACAATTGTCACCTTAATGTCACATTGGAACACACTGTTTCGGTAAAACGGTTGCCAAATCCGCATACGAGCTCCGTTTGAGCTAAATTTTATAGCGATCGATATCTACATAAAATATTGCATCCGAATTTGACTGGCTTCGCCAGTTTTGAACTTTCTAAGATTGTCAAAATCGGCTAGCGAAATGGAGTTATCTTAGAGAAGAAAAGGCAATACATCTCTCTGAAGCGTCACATCCTCCATATCGCGGACTATATAGCAAGAAGATTCTAGGCTTAGAGTGCTAATATCCAAGATTGAAGCACCGCGCTCAACTTCCATAGTGTCCTGGCATGGTTTTGAGTTTGTATTGTTCCTATGGATTAGTAATCACCCATAACAACAATTGTCACCTTAATGTCACAATGGAACACACTGTTTCGGTAAAACGGTTGCCAAATCCGCATACGAGCTCCGTTTGAGCTAAATTTTATAGCGATCGATATCTACATAAAATATTGCATCCAAATTTGACTGGCTTCGCCAGTTTTGAACTTTCTAAGATTGTCAAAATCGGCTAGCGAAATGGAGTTATCTTAGAGAAGAAAAGGCAATACATCTCTCTGAAGTGTCACATCCTCCATATCGCGGACTATATCGCAAGAAGATTCTAGGCTTAGAGTGCTAATATCCAAGATTGAAGCACCGCGCTCAACTTCCATAGTGTCCTGGCATGGTTTTGAGTTTGTATTGTTCCTATGGATTAGTATTCACCCATAACAATAATTGTCACCTTAATGTCACAATGGAACACACTGTTTTGGTAAAACGAATACATCTCTCTGAAGCGTCACATCCTCCATATCGCGGACTATATCGCAAGAAATTCTAGGCTTAGAGTGCTAATATCCAAGATTGAAGCACCGTACTCAACTTCCATAGTGTCCTGGCATGGTTTTGAGTTTGTATTGTTCCTATGGATTAGTAATCACCCATAACAACAATTGTTACCTTAATGTCACAATGGAACACACGGTTTTGGTAAAACGGTTGCCAAATCCGCATACGAGCTCCGTTTGAGCTAAATTTTATAGCGATCGATATCTACATAAAATATTGCATCCAAATTTGACTGGCTTTGCCAGTTTTGAACTTTCTAAGATTGTCAAAATTGGCTAGCGAAATGGAGTTATCTTAGAAAGAAAAGGCAATACATCTCTCTAAAGCGTCACATCCTCCATATCCGGACTATATCGTAAGAAGATTCTAGGCTTAGAGTGCTAATATCCAAGATTGAAGCACCGCGCTCAACTTCCATAGTGTCCTGGCATGGTTTTGAGTTGTATTGTTCCTATGGATTAGTAATCACCCATAACAACAATTGTACCTTAATGTCACATTGGAACACTACTGTTTCGGTAAAACGGTTGCGAAATCCGCATACGAGCTCCGTTTGAGCTAAATTTTATAGCGATCGATATCTACATAAAATATTGCATCCGAATTTGACTGGCTTCGCCAGTTTTGAACTTTCTAAGATTGTCAAATATCGGCTAGCGAAATGGAGTTATCTTAGAGAAGAAAAGGCAATACATCTCTCTGAAGCGTCACATCCTCCATATCGCGGACTATATCGCAAGAAGATTCTAGGCTTAGAGTGCTAATATCCAAGATTGAAGCACCGCGCTCAACTTCCATAGTGTCCTGGCATGGTTTTGAGTTTGTATTGTTCCTATGGATTAGTAATCACCCATAACAACAATTGTCACCTTAATGTCACATTGGAACACACTGTTTCGGTAAAACGGTTGCCAAATCCGCATACGAGCTCCGTTTGAGCTAAATTTTATAGCGATCGATATCTACATAAAATATTGCATCCGAATTTGACTGGCTTCGCCAGTTTTGAACTTTCTAAGATTGTCAAAATCGGCTAGCGAAATGGAGTTATCTTAGAGAAGAAAAGGCAATACATCTCTCTGAAGCGTCACATCCTCCATATCGCGGACTATATCGCAAGAAGATTCTAGGCTTAGAGTGCTAATATCCAAGATTGAAGCACCGCGCTCAACTTCCATAGTGTCCTGGCATGGTTTTGAGTTTGTATTGTTCCTATGGATTAGTAATCACCCATAACAACAATTGTCACCTTAATGTCACAATTGGAACACACTGTTTCGGTAAAACGGTTGCCAAATCCGCATACGAGCTCCGTTTGAGCTAAATTTTATAGCGATCGATATCTACATAAAATATTGCATCCGAATTTGACTGGCTTCGCCAGTTTTGAACTTTCTAAGATTGTCAAATCGGCTAGCGAAATGGAGTTATCTTAGAGAAGAAAAGGCAATACATCTCTCTGAAGCGTCACATCCTCCATATCGCGGACTATATCGCAAGAAGATTCTAGGCTTAGAGTGCTAATATCCAAGATTGAAGCACCGCGCTCAACTTCCATAGTGTCCTGGCATGGTTTTGAGTTTGTATTGTTCCTATGGATTAGTAATCACCCATAACAACAATTGTCACCTTAATGTCACAATGGAACACACTGTTTCCGTATAAAACGGTTGCCAAATCCGCATACGAGCTCCGTTTGAGCTAAATTTTATAGCGATCGATATCTACATAAAATATTGCATCCAAATTTGACTGGCTTTGCCAGTTTTGAACTTTCTAAGATTTTCAAAATCGGCTAGCGAAATGGAGTTATCTTAGAGAAGAAAGGCAATACATCTCTCTGAAGCGTCACATCCTCCATATCGCGGACTATATCGCAAGAAGATTCTAGGCTTAGAGTGCTAATATCCAAGATTGAAGCACCGCGCTCAACTTCCATAGTGTCCTGGCATGGTTTTGAGTTTTGTATTGTTCCTATGGATTAGTAATCACCCATAACAACAATTGTCACCTTAATGTCACAATTGGAACACACTGTTTCGGTTAAAACGGTTGCCAAATCCGCATACGAGCTCCGTTTGAGCTAAATTTTATAGCGATCGATATCTACATAAAATATTGCATCCGAATTTGACTGGCTTCGCCAGTTTTGAACTTTCTAAGATTGTCAAAATCGGCTAGCGAAATGGAGTTATCTTAGAGAAGAAAGGCAATACATCTCTCTGAAGCGTCACATCCTCCATATCGCGGACTATATCGCAAGAAGATTCTAGGCTTAGAGTGCTAATATCCAAGATTGAAGCACCGCGCTCAACTTCCATAGTGTCCTGGCATGGTTTTGAGTTTGTATTGTTCCTATGGATTAGTAATCACCCATAACAACAATTGTCACCTTAATGTCACAATGGAACACACTGTTCGGTTTTAAAACGGTGCCAAATCCGCATACGAGCTCCGTTTGAGCTAAATTTTATAGCGATCGATATCTACATAAAATATTGCATCCAAATTTGACTGGCTTCGCCAGTTTTTGAACTTTCTAAGATTGTCAAAATCGGCTAGCGAAATGGAGTTATCTTAGAGAAGGAAAAGGCAATACATCTCTCTGGAAGCGTCACATCCTCCATATCGCGGACTATATCGCAAGAAGATTCTAGGCTTAGAGTGCTAATATCCAAGATTGAAGCACCGCGCTCAACTTCCATAGTGTCTGGCATGGTTTTGAGTTTTGTATTGTTCCTATGGATTAGATCACCCATAACAACAATTGTCACCTTAATGTCACAATGGAACACATGTTTCGGTAAAACGGTTGCCAAATCCGCATACGAGCTCCGTTTGAGCTAAATTTTATAGCGATCGATATCTACATAAAATATGCATCCGAATTTTGACTGGCTTTCAGTTTTGAACTTTCTAAGATTGTCAAAATCGGCTAGCGAAAATGGAGTTATCTTAGAGAAGAAAAGGCAATACATCTCTCTGAAGCGTCACATCCTCCATATCGCGGACTATATCGCAAGAAGATTCTAGGCTTAGAGTGCTAATATCCAAGATGAAGCACCGCGCTCAACTTCCATAGTGTCCTGGCATGGTTTTGAGTTGTATTGTTCCTATGGATTAGTATTCACCCATAACAACAATTGT
>CAJUXJ010000922.1:0-16497 GCA_910589775.1 Avena eriantha
AAGAGGTCCACCGGGCTACCCTCATACGGAGATAGGTATAGGGGTAGACGATCCGGGGCCCCCGGTCTAGGGTTTCGCCGGAGGAAGACCGCCGGAGCGTCGGAATCACATGAAAACTTGCATGTGCCCCTAGGATATGTGTGTGAGAGTGGTCTGCAAGGTGTTAGGTGCCATGTGTAGGCCCCATGTGTGACCCCCTTCCCGGACATGCGTTAACACTTAGTAAAATCCTGGATCAGTACGTGGGAAAGTCCCGCCGCGTCACAACCGGGGCCTAGAATGTTTCAAAGTTGGCCCAACCTTGGCTCTCCAAGCACATATGACCTAAAAAACCAAAACAAGTAGAGAGGTCCACCGGGCTACCCTCGTACGGAGATAGCTAGAGGGGTAGACGATCCGGGGCCCCCGGTCTAGGGTTTCGCCAGAGCAAGATCGCCGGAGCGTCGGAATCACATGAAAACTTGCATGTGCCCCTAGGATATGTGTGTGAGAGTGGTTTGCAAGGTTGTTAGGTGCCATGTGTATGCCCCGTGTGTGACCCCCTTCCCGGACATGCGTTAACACTTAGTAAAATCCTGGATCAGTAGGTGGAAAGTCCCGCCGCGTCACAACCGGGGCCTAGAATGTGGCAAAGTTGGCCCAACCTTGGCTCTCCATGCACATATGACGTAAAAAAACTAAAACAAGTAGATAGGTCCACCGGGCTACCCTCGTACGGAGATAGCTATAGGGTAGACGATCCGGGGCCCCGGTCTAGGGTTTCGCCAAAGGAAGACCGCCGGAGCATCGGAATCACATGAAAACTTGCATGTGCCCCTAGGATATGTGTGTGAGAGTGGTGCAAGGTTTTTAGGTGCCATGTGTACGCCCCGTGTGTGACCCCCTTCCCAGACATGCGTTAACACTTAGTGAAATCCTGGATCAGTACGTGGAAAGTCCCACCGCGTCACAACCGGGGCCTAGAATGTGGCAAACTTGGCCCAACCTTGGCTCTCCATGCACATATGACCTAAACAAACCAAAACAAGTAGAGAGGTCCACCGGGCTACCCTCGTACGAAGATATCTATAGGGGTAGACGATCCGGGGCCCCCGGTCTAGGGTTTCGCCGGAGGAAGACCGCCGGAGCGTGGGAATCACATGAAAACTTGCATGTGCCCCTAGGATATGTGTGTGAGAGTGGTGCAAGGTTGTTAGGTGCCATGTGTAGGCCCCATGTGTGACCCCCTTCCTGGACATGCGTCAACACTTAGTAAAATCCTGGATCAGTACGTGGAAAGTCCCGCCGCGTCACAACCGGGGCCTAGAATGTGGCAAAGTTGACCCAACCTTGGCTCTCCATGCACATATGACCTAAACAAACCAAAACAAGTAGAGAGGTCCACCGGGCTACCCTCGTACGGAGATAGCTATAGGGGTAGACGATCCAAGGCCCCCGGTCTAGGGTTTCGCCGGAGGAAGACCTTCGGAGCGTGATGGGTTCGTAGCATGGAAAACAAAAAAATGCTACCGCAAGAATGAACAAAACCCAGATCTAATCTAGATAAATGCCAAGATCTAATCTATTAGATATGTGCAAAGAGATAGATCTGTACTAACCCTTTTAGATCCGAAAGCGTTACGAGATTGGATCTCGTGGTTGATGTAGTGGATCACTTGCCGATCTGAAGATCGAGTGGACGATCCTTCCGGCGCTGCGTTCCGGCAGCGCTTCCCCAGTCGATCACACGTGCGGAGTCGAAGCAGACCTTCCTCTCCCCGTTCCAGCGAGCAGCGGAGGTACTAGATCTTCTCCACGGAATCCCAGCAGCACGACGGCGTGGTGGTGGTGGTGGAGTAGAGAATTCTGCAGGGCTTCGCCTAAGCCTGAGTAGAAGAAAGGAGGAGGAGAGAGGTGGCTAGGGCTTGGAGTGGAGGGGGCAAAGGGGGTGGCGCCTCCACCCCTCTATTTAAAGAAGGGAGGCGCCATGGGAGGGGGAGTCCTAGTAGGACTCGCCTCCCTTCCTTGGCCGGCGGATTGGGAGGGAGGGAGGAGTCCTCCTCCCCCACGACTCCTTGTCTTTCCGCACAAGGACTCCTTGATCCTTTCTTGGTTTTCAAGCAAACTCCAAGAAATCTTCCAGAACCTTCCGGAACATTCCGAAACCTTCTAGAATCCCCATACAAATACTCCAGAACATTTCCTAACTTAGAAAATGATCCACAATATATGAATCTTATTCTCCGGACAATTCCGGAGCTCCTCGTGACGTCCCGAATCCAATCCGAGACTCCGAACAACATTCGGTCTCCAACGCACATTCCATATCTACTTAAAACAACTTCGAACCTTAAGTGTGTCACCCTACGGTTCGTGAATATGCAGACATGATGAAGACACCTCTCCGATCAATAACCATCAGTGGGATCTGGAGATCCATAACGGCTCCCACATACTCAACGATGACTTCGTGATCGATAGAACCATTTAACATATGAAACCAATTCCCTTTGTCACGCGATACTATACTTATCCGAGGTTTGATCGTCGGTATCTCCATACCTAGTTCTACCTCGTTACTGATAAGTACTCTTTACTCGTTCCATGTTATGTCATCCCTTGTGACCCAGTCACATGCTTGCAAGCTAATTAGATGACATTCCACCGAGAGGGCCCAGAGCATATCTATCCGTCATATGGATGGAAAAATCCCAATCTTGGTCCATGCGCTTCAACACATACTTTCAAAATACCCAATGACACCTTTATGACCACCCAGTTACGAAGCGGTGTTTGATGTCATCAAAGTACCCATCCGGTGATGGTGATTAACATAACCTCATGCTCGAAGGATTAGGTTACTATGTATTTTAAAGCTTATAGCAAACGAACTTAATGACTTGATCTTATGCTATGCTTACTACGGGTGTGTGTCCATCACATCATTCTCCTAATGATATGATCTTGTTATTAATGACATCCAATGTCCATGATCAGGAAACCATGATCATCCATTAATCAACAAGCTAGTTTAACAAGAGGCTTACTAGGGACTCTTTTATGTTTACAAAACACACAAGTATTAATGTTTCCGGTTAATACAATTATAGCATGGGATGTAAACATTTATCATAAACATAAAGATATAATAATAACCACTTTATTATTGCCTCTTGGGCATATCTCCAACAAACCGGGGCCTAGAATGTGGCAAAGTTGGCCCAACCTTGGCTCTCCATGCAAATATGACCTAAACAAACCAAAACAAGTAGAGAGGTCTACCGGGCTACACTCGTACGGAGATAGCTATAGGGGTAGACGATCCGGGCCCCCGGTCTAGGGTTTCGCCGGAGGAAGACCGCCGGAGCATCGGAATCACATGAAAACTTGCATGTGACCCTAGGATATGTGTGCGAGAGTGGTGCAAGGTTTTTAGGTGCCATGTGGAGGCCCCGTGTGTGACCCCCTTCCCGGACATGCGTTAACACTTAGTAAAATCCTGGATCAGTACGTGGTAAGTCCCGCCGCGTCACAACCTTGATGGGTTCGTAGCATGGAAAACAAAAAAATTCTACCGCAAGAACGAACAAAACCCAGATCTAATCTAGATAAATGCCAAGATCTAATCTATTAGATATGTGCAAAGAGATAGATCTGTACTAACCCTTGTAGATCCGAAAGCGTTACGAGATTGGATCTCGTGGTTGATGTAGTGGATCACTTGCCGATCTGAAGATCGAGTGGACGATCCTTCCGGCGCTGCGTTCCGGCAGCGCTTCCGCAGTCGGTCACACGTGCGGAGTCGAAGCAGACCTTCCTCTCCCCGTTCCAGCGAGCAGCGGAGGTAGTAGACTTCTCCACGGAATCCCAGCAGCACGACGGCGTGGTGGTGGTGGTGTAGTAGAGAATTCTGCAGGGCTTCGCCTAAGCCTGAGTAGAAGAAAGGAGGAGGAGAGAGGTGGCTAGGGCTTGGAGTGGAGGGGGCAAAGGGGGGTGGCGCCTCCACCCCTATATTTAAAGGAGGGAGGCGCCATGGGAGGGGGAGTCCTAGTAGGACTCCCCTCCCTTCCTTGGCCGGCGGATTGGGAGGGAGGGAGGAGTCCTCCTCCCCCACGACTCCTTGTCTTTCCGCACAAGGACTCCTTGATCCTTTCTTGGTTTTCAAGCAAACTCCAAGAAATCTTCCAGAACCTTCCGGAACATTCCGAAACCTTCTAGAATCCCCATACAAATACTCCAGAACATTTCCTAACTTAGAAAATGATCCACAATATATGAATCTTATTCTCCGGACAATTCCGGAGCTCCTCGTGACGTCCCGAATCCAATCCGAGACTCCGAACAACATTCGGTCTCCAACGCACATTCCATATCTACTTAAAACAACTTCGAACCTTAAGTGTGTCACCCTACGGTTCGTGAATATGCAGACATGATGAAGACACCTCTCCGATCAATAACCATCAGTGGGATCTAGAGATCCATAACGGCTCCCACATACTCAACGATGACTTCGTGATCGATAGAACCATTTAACATATGAAACCAATTCCATTTGTCACGCGATACTATACTTATCCGAGGTTTGATCGTCGGTATCTCCATACCTAGTTCTACCTCGTTACTGATAAGTACTCTTTACTCGTTCCATGTTATCTCATCCCTTGTGACCCAGTCACATGATTGCAAGCTAATTAGATGACATTCCACCGAGAGGGCCCAGAGCATATCTATCCGTCATATGGATGGAAAAATCCCAAACTTGGTCCATGCGCTTCAACACATACTTTCAAAATACCCAATGACACCTTTATGACCACCCAGTTACGAAGCGGTGTTTGATGTCATCAAAGTACCCATCCGGTGATGGTGATTAACATAACCTCATGGTAGAAGGATTAGGTTACTATGTATTTTAAAGCTTATAGCAAATGAACTTAATGACTTGATCTTATGATATGCTTACTACGGGTGTGTGTCCATCACATCATTCTCCTAATGATATGATCTTGTTATTAATGACATCCAATGTCCATGATCAGGAAACCATGATCATCCATTAATCAACAAGCTAGTTTAACAAGAGGCTTACTAGGGACTCTTTTATGTTTACAAAACACACAAGTATTAATGTTTCCGATTAATACAATTATAGCATGGGATGTAAACATTTATCATAAACATAAAGATATAATAATAACCACTTTATTATTGCCTCTTGGGCATATCTCCAACAAACCGGGGCCTAGAATGTGGCAAAGTTGGCCCAACCTTGGCTCTCCATGCAAATATGACCTAAACAAACCAAAACAAGTAGAGAGGTCCACCGGGCTACACTCGTACGGAGATAGCTATAGGGGTAGACGATCCGGGCCCCCGGTCTAGGGTTTCGCCGGAGGAAGACCGCCGGAGCATCGGAATCACATGAAAACTTGCATGTGACCCTAGGATATGTGTGCGAGAGTGGTGCAAGGTTTTTAGGTGCCATGTGGAGGCCCCGTGTGTGACCCCCTTCCCGGACATGCGTTAACACTTAGTAAATCCTGGATCAGTACGTGGTAAGTCCCGCCGCGTCACAACCTTGATGGGTTCGTAGCATGGAAAACAAAAAAATTCTACCGCAAGAACGAACAAAACCCAGATCTAATCTAGATAAATGCCAAGATCTAATCTATTAGATATGTGCAAAGAGATAGATCTGTACTAACCCTTGTAGATCCGAAAGCGTTACGAGATTGGATCTCGTGGTTGATGTAGTGGATCACTTGCCGATCTGAAGATCGAGTGGACGATCCTTCCGGCGCTGCGTTCCGGCAGCGCTTCCGCAGTCGGTCACACGTGCGGAGTCGAAGCAGACCTTCCTCTCCCCGTTCCAGCGAGCAGCGGAGGTAGTAGACTTCTCCACGGAATCCCAGCAGCACGACGGCGTGGTGGTGGTGGTGTAGTAGAGAATTCTGCAGGGCTTCGCCTAAGCCTGAGTAGAAGAAAGGAGGAGGAGAGAGGTGGCTAGGGCTTGGAGTGGAGGGGGCAAAGGGGGTGGCGCCTCCACCCCTATATTTAAAGGAGGGAGGCGCCATGGGAGGGGGAGTCCTAGTAGGACTCCCCTCCCTTCCTTGGCCGGCGGATTGGGAGGGAGGGAGGAGTCCTCCTCCCCCACGACTCCTTGTCTTTCCGCACAAGGACTCCTTGATCCTTTCTTGGTTTTCAAGCAAACTCCAAGAAATCTTCCAGAACCTTCCGGAACATTCCGAAACCTTCTAGAATCCCCATACAAATACTCCAGAACATTTCCTAACTTAGAAAATGATCCACAATATATGAATCTTATTCTCCGGACAATTCCGGAGCTCCTCGTGACGTCCCGAATCCAATCCGAGACTCCGAACAACATTCGGTCTCCAACGCACATTCCATATCTACTTAAAACAACTTCGAACCTTAAGTGTGTCACCCTACGGTTCGTGAATATGCAGACATGATGAAGACACCTCTCCGATCAATAACCATCAGTGGGATCTAGAGATCCATAACGGCTCCCACATACTCAACGATGACTTCGTGATCGATAGAACCATTTAACATATGAAACCAATTCCATTTGTCACGCGATACTATACTTATCCGAGGTTTGATCGTCGGTATCTCCATACCTAGTTCTACCTCGTTACTGATAAGTACTCTTTACTCGTTCCATGTTATCTCATCCCTTGTGACCCAGTCACATGATTGCAAGCTAATTAGATGACATTCCACCGAGAGGGCCCAGAGCATATCTATCCGTCATATGGATGGAAAAATCCCAAACTTGGTCCATGCGCTTCAACACATACTTTCAAAATACCCAATGACACCTTTATGACCACCCAGTTACGAAGCGGTGTTTGATGTCATCAAAGTACCCATCCGGTGATGGTGATTAACATAACCTCATGGTAGAAGGATTAGGTTACTATGTATTTTAAAGCTTATAGCAAATGAACTTAATGACTTGATCTTATGATATGCTTACTACGGGTGTGTGTCCATCACATCATTCTCCTAATGATATGATCTTGTTATTAATGACATCCAATGTCCATGATCAGGAAACCATGATCATCCATTAATCAACAAGCTAGTTTAACAAGAGGCTTACTAGGGACTCTTTTATGTTTACAAAACACACAAGTATTAATGTTTCCGATTAATACAATTATAGCATGGGATGTAAACATTTATCATAAACATAAAGATATAATAATAACCACTTTATTATTGCCTCTTGGGCATATCTCCAACAAACCGGGGCCTAGAATGTGGCAAAGTTGGCCCAACCTTGGCTCTCCATGCAAATATGACCTAAACAAACCAAAACAAGTAGAGAGGTCCACCGGGCTACACTCGTACGGAGATAGCTATAGGGGTAGACGATCCGGGCCCCCGGTCTAGGGTTTCGCCGGAGGAAGACCGCCGGAGCATCGGAATCACATGAAAACTTGCATGTGACCCTAGGATATGTGTGCGAGAGTGGTGCAAGGTTTTTAGGAGCCATGTGGAGGCCCCATGTGTGACCCCCTTCCCGGACATGCGTTAACACTGAGTAAAATCCTGGATCAGTACGTGGAATGTCCCGCCGCGTCATAATCGGGGCCTAGAATGTGGCAAAGTTGGCCCAACCTTGGCTCTCCATGCACATATGACCTAAACAAACAAAACAAGTAGAGAGGTCCATCGAGCTACCCTCGTGCGGAGATAGCTATAGGGGTGGACGATCCGGGGCCCCTGGTCTAGTGTTTCGTCGGAGAAAGACCGCCGGAGCGTCAGAATCACATGAAAACTTGCATGTGCCCCTAGGATATGTGTGTGAGAGTGGTGCAAGGTTGTTAGGTGCCATGTGTAGGCCCCATGTAGTGACCCCCTTCCCGAACATGCGTTAACACTTAGTAAAATCCTGGATCAGTACGTGGAAAGTCCCGCCGCGTCACAACCGGGGACCCTAGAATGTGGCAAAGTTGGCCCAACCTTGGATCTCCATGCACATATGACCTAAAGAAACCAAAACAAGTAGAGAGGTCCACCGGGCTACCCTCGTACGGAGATAGCTATAGGGGTAGACGATCCTAGGGCCCCCGGTCTAGGGTTTCGCTGGAGGAAGACCGTCGGAGCGTCGGAATCACATGAAAACTTGCATGTGCCCCTAGGATATGTGTGTGAGAGTGGTGCAAGGTTGTTAGGTGCCATGTGTAGGCCCCATGTGTGACCCCCTTCCCGGACATGCGTTAACACTTAGTAAAATCCTGGATCAGTACGTGGAAAGTCCCGCCGCGTCACAACCGGGGCCTAGAATGTGGCAAAGTTGGCCCAACCTTGGCTCTCCATGCACATATGACCTAAACAAACCAAAACAAGTAGAGAGGTCCACCGGGCTACCCTCGTACGGAGATAGCTATAGGGGTAGACGATCCGGGGCCCCCGGTCTAGGGTTTCGCCGGAGGAAGACCGCCGGAGCGTCGGAATCACATGAAAACTTGCATGTGCCCCTAGGATATGTGTGTGAGAGTGGTGCAAGGTTGTTAGGTGTCATGTGTAGGCCCCATGTGTGACCCCCTTCCCGGACATGCGTTAACACTTAGTAAAATCCTGGATCAGTACGTGGAAAGTCCCGCCGCGTCACAACCGGGGCCTAGAATGTGGCAAAGTTGGCCCAACCTTGGCTCTCCATGCACATATGACCTAAACAAACCAAAACAAGTAGAGAGGTCCACCGGGCTACCCTCGTACGGAGATAGCTATAGGGGTAGACGATCCGAGGCCCTCGGTCTAGGGTTTCGCCGGAGGAAGACCGTCGGAGCGTCGGAATCACATGAAAACTTGCATGTGCCCTAGGATATGTGTGTGAGAGTGGTGCAAGGTTGTTAGGTGCCATGTGTAGGCCCCATGTGTGACCCCCTTCCCGGACATGCGTTAACACTTAGTAAAATCCTGGATCAGTACGTGAAAGTCCCGCCGCGTCACAACCAGGGCCTAGAATGTGGCAAAGTTGGCCCAACCTTGGCTCTCCATGCACATATGACCTAAACAAACCAAAACAAGTAGAGAGGTCCACCGGGCTACCCTCGTACGGAGATAGCTATAGGGGTAGACGATCCGGGGCCCCCGGTCTAGGGTTTCGCCGGAGGAAGACCGCGGAGCGTCGGAATCACATGAAAACTTGCATGTGCCCCTAGGATATGTGTGTGAGAGTGGTGCAAGGTTGTTAGGTGCCATGTGTAGGCCCCATGTGTGACCCCCTTCCCGGACATGCGTTAACACTTAGTAAAATCCTGGATCAGTACGTGGAAAGTCCCGCCGCGTCACAACCGGGGCCTAGAATGTGGCAAAGTTGGCCCAACCTTGGCTCTCCATGCACATATGACCTAAACAAACCAAAACAAGTAGAGAGGTCCACCGGGCTACCCTCGTACGGAGATAGCTATAGGGGTAGACGATCCGGGGCCCCCGGTCTAGGGTTTCGCCGGAGGAAGACCGCCGGAGCGTCGGAATCACATGAAAACTTGCATGTGCCCCTAGGATATGTGTGTGAGAGTGGTGCAAGGTTGTTAGGTGCCATGTGTAGGCCCCATGTGTGACCCCCTTCCCGGACATGCGTTAACACTTAGTAAAATCCTGGATCAGTACGTGGAAAGTCCCGCCGCGTCACAACCGGGGCCTAGAATGTGGCAAAGTTGGCCCAACCTTGGCTCTCCATGCACATATGACCTAAACAAACCAAAACAAGTAGAGAGGTCCACCGGGCTACCCTCGTACGGAGATAGCTATAGGGGTAGACGATCCGGGGCCCCCGGTCTAGGGTTTCGCCGGAGGAAGACCGCCGGAGCGTCGGAATCACATGAAAACTTGCATGTGCCCCTAGGATATGTGTGTGAGAGTGGTGCAAGGTTGTTAGGTGCCATGTGTAGGCCCCATGTGTGACCCCCTTCCGGACATGCGTTAACACTTAGTAAAATCCTGGATCAGTACGTGGAAAGTCCCGCCGCGTCACAACCGGGGCCTAGAATGTGGCAAAGTTGGCCCAACCTTGGCTCTCCATGCACATATGACCTAAACAAACCAAAACAAGTAGAGAGGTCCACCGGGCTACCCTCGTACGGAGATAGCTATAGGGGTAGACGATCCGGGGCCCCCGGTCTAGGGTTTCGCCGGAGGAAGACCGCCGGAGCGTCGGAATCACATGAAAACTTGCATGTGCCCCTAGGATATGTGTGTGAGAGTGGTGCAAGGTTGTTAGGTGCCATGTGTAGGCCCCATGTGTGACCCCCTTCCCGGACATGCGTTAACACTTAGTAAAATCCTGGATCAGTACGTGGAAAGTCCCGCCGCGTCACAACCGGGGCCTAGAATGTGGCAAAGTTGGCCCAACCTTGGCTCTCCATGCACATATGACCTAAACAAACCAAAACAAGTAGAGAGGTCCACCGGGCTACCCTCGTACGGAGATAGCTATAGGGGTAGACGATCCGGGGCCCCCGGTCTAGGGTTTCGCCGGAGGAAGACCGCCGGAGCGTCGGAATCACATGAAAACTTGCATGTGCCCCTAGGATATGTGTGTGAGAGTGGTGCAAGGTTGTTAGGTGCCATGTGTAGGCCCCATGTGTGACCCCCTTCCCGGACATGCGTTAACACTTAGTAAAATCCTGGATCAGTACGTGGAAAGTCCCGCCGCGTCACAACCGGGGCCTAGAATGTGGCAAAGTTGGCCCAACCTTGGCTCTCCATGCACATATGACCTAAACAAACCAAAACAAGTAGAGAGGTCCACCGGGCTACCCTCGTACGGAGATAGCTATAGGGTAGACGATCCGGGGCCCCCGGTCTAGGGTTTCGCCGGAGGAAGACCGCCGGAGCGTCGGAATCACATGAAAACTTGCATGTGCCCCTAGGATATGTGTGTGAGAGTGGTGCAAGGTTGTTAGGTGCCATGTGTAGGCCCCAGTGTGTGACCCCCTTCCCGGACATGCGTTAACACTTAGTAAAATCCATGGATCAGTACGTGGAAAGTCCCGCCGCGTCACAACCGGGGCCTAGAATGTGGCAAAGTTGGCCCAACCTTGGCTCTCCATGCACATATGACCTAAACAAACCAAAACAAGTAGAGAGGTCCACCAGGCTACCCTCGTACGGAGATAGCTATAGGGGTAGACGATCCGGGGCCCCGGTCTAGGGTTTCGCCGAGGAAGACCGCCGGAGCGTCGGAATCACATGAAAACTTGCATGTGCCCCTAGGATATGTGTGTGAGAGTGGTGCAAGGTTGTTAGGTGCCATGTGTAGGCCCCATGTGTGACCCCCTTCCCGGACATGCGTTAACACTTAGTAAAATCATGGATCAGTACGTGGAAAGTCCCGCCGCGTCACAACCGGGGCCTAGAATGTGGCAAAGTTGGCCCAACCTTGGCTCTCCATGCACATATGACCTAAACAAACCAAAACAAGTAGAGAGGTCCACCGGGCTACCCTCGTACGGAGATAGCTATAGGGGTAGACGATCCGGGGCCCCCGGTCTAGGGTTTCGCCGGAGGAAGACCGCCGGAGCGTCGGAATCACATGAAAACTTGCATGTGCCCCTAGGATATGTGTGTGAGAGTGGTGCAAGGTTGTTAGGTGCCATGTGTAGGCCCCATGTGTGACCCCCTTCCCGGACATGCGTTAACACTTAGTAAAATCCTGGATCAGTACGTGGAAAGTCCCGCCGCGTCACAACCGGGGCCTAGAATGTGGCAAAGTTGGCCCAACCTTGGCTCTCCATGCACATATGACCTAAACAAACCAAAACAAGTAGAGAGGTCCACCGGGCTACCCTCGTACGGAGATAGCTATAGGGGTAGACGATCCGGGGCCCCCGGTCTAGGGTTTCGCCGGAGGAAGACCGCCGGAGCGTCGGAATCACATGAAAACTTGCATGTGCCCCTAGGATATGTGTGTGAGAGTGGTGCAAGGTTGTTAGGTGCCATGTGTAGGCCCCATGTGTGACCCCCTTCCCGGACATGCGTTAACACTTAGTAAAATCATGGATCAGTACGTGGAAAGTCCCGCCGCGTCACAACCGGGGCCTAGAATGTGGCAAAGTTGGCCCAACCTTGGCTCTCCATGCACATATGACCTAAACAAACCAAAACAAGTAGAGAGGTCCACCGGGCTACCCTCGTACGGAGATAGCTATAGGGGTAGACGATCCGGGGCCCCCGGTCTAGGGTTTCGCCGGAGGAAGACCGCCGGAGCGTCGGAATCACATGAAAACTTGCATGTGCCCCTAGGATATGTGTGTGAGAGTGGTGCAAGGTTGTTAGGTGCCATGTGTAGGCCCCATGTGTGACCCCCTTCCCGGACATGCGTTAACACTTAGTAAAATCCTGGATCAGTACGTGGAAAGTCCCGCCGCGTCACAACCGGGGCCTAGAATGTGGCAAAGTTGGCCCAACCTTGGCTCTCCATGCACATATGACCTAAACAAACCAAAACAAGTAGAGAGGTCCACCGGGCTACCCTCGTACGGAGATAGCTATAGGGGTAGACGATCCGGGGCCCCCGGTCTAGGGTTTCGCCGGAGGAAGACCGCCGGAGCGTCGGAATCACATGAAAACTTGCATGTGCCCCTAGGATATGTGTGTGAGAGTGGTGCAAGGTTGTTAGGTGCCATGTGTAGGCCCCATGTGTGACCCCCTTCCCGGACATGCGTTAACACTTAGTAAAATCCTGGATCAGTACGTGGAAAGTCCCGCCGCGTCACAACCGGGGCCTAGAATGTGGCAAAGTTGGCCCAACCTTGGCTCTCCATGCACATATGACCTAAACAAACCAAAACAAGTAGAGAGGTCCACCGGGCTACCCTCGTACGGAGATAGCTATAGGGGTAGACGATCCGGGGCCCCCGGTCTAGGGTTTCGCCGGAGGAAAGACCGCCGGAGCGTCGGAATCACATGAAAACTTGCATGTGCCCCTAGGATATATGTGTGAGAGTGGTGCAAGGTTGTTAGGTGCCATGTGTAGGCCCCGTGTGTGACCCCCTTCCCGGACATGCGTTAACACTTAGTAAAATCCATGATCAAGTACGTGGAAAGTCCCGCCGCGTCACAACCGGGGCCTAGAATGTGGCAAAGTTGGCCCAACCTTGGATCTCCATGCACATATGACCTAAACAAACCAAAACAAGTAGAGAGGTCCACCAGGCTACCCTCGTACGGAGATAGCTATAGGGTAGACGATCCGGGGCTCCCGGTCTAGGGTTTCGCCGGAGCGTCGGAATCACATGAAAACTTGCATGTGCCCCTAGGATATGTGTGTGAGAGTGGTGCAAGGTTGTTAGGTGCCATGTGTAGGCCCCATGTGTGACCCCCTTCCCGGACATGCGTTAACACTTAGTAAATCCTGGATCAGTACGTGGAAAGTCCCGCCGCGTCACAACCGGGGCCTAGAATGTGGCAAAGTTGGCCCAACCTTGGCTCTCCATGCACATATGACCTAAACAAACCAAAACAAGTAGAGAGGTCCACCGGGCTACCCTCGTACGGAGATAGCTATAGGGGTAGACGATCCGGGGCCCCCGGTCTAGGGTTTCGCCGGAGGAAGACCGCCGGAGCGTCGGAATCACATGAAAACTTGCATGTGCCCCTAGGATATGTGTGTGAGAGTGGTGCAAGGTTGTTAGGTGCCATGTGTAGGCCCCATGTGTGACCCCCTTCCCGGACATGCGTTAACACTTAGTAAAATCCTGGATCAGTACGTGGAAAGTCCCGCCGCGTCACAACCGGGGCCTAGAATGTGGCAAAGTTGGCCCAACCTTGGCTCTCCATGCACATATGACCTAAACAAACCAAAACAAGTAGAGAGGTCCACCGGGCTACCCTCGTACGGAGATAGCTATAGGGGTAGACGATCCGGGGCCCCCGGTCTAGGGTTTCGCCGGAGGAAGACCGCCGGAGCGTCGGAATCACATGAAAACTTGCATGTGCCCCTAGGATATGTGTGTGAGAGTGGTGCAAGGTTGTTAGGTGCCATGTGTAGGCCCCATGTGTGACCCCCTTCCCGGACATGCGTTAACACTTAGTAAAATCATGGATCAGTACGTGGAAAGTCCCGCCGCGTCACAACCGGGGCCTAGAATGTGGCAAAGTTGGCCCAACCTTGGCTCTCCATGCACATATGACCTAAACAAACCAAAACAAGTAGAGAGGTCCACCGGGCTACCCTCGTACGGAGATAGCTATAGGGGTAGACGATCCGGGGCCCCCGGTCTAGGGTTTCGCCGGAGGAAGACCGTCGGAGCGTCGGAATCACATGAAAACTTGCATGTGCCCCTAGGATATGTGTGTGAGAGTGGTGCAAGGTTGTTAGGTGCCATGTGTAGGCCCCATGTGTGACCCCCTTCCTGGACATGCGTTAACACTTAGTAAAATCCATGGATCAGTACGTGGAAAGTCCCGCCGCGTCACAACCGGGGCCTAGAATGTGGCAAAGTTGGCCCAACCTTGGCTCTCCATGCACATATGACCTAAACAAACCAAAACAAGTAGAGAGGTCCACCGGGCTACCCTCGTACGGAGATAGCTATAGGGGTAGACGATCCGGGGCCCCCGGTCTAGGGTTTCGCCGGAGCGTCGGAATCACATGAAAACTTGCATGTGCCCCTAGGATATGTGTGTGAGAGTGGTGCAAGGTTGTTAGGTGCCATGTGTAGGCCCCATGTGTGACCCCCTTCCCGACATGCGTTAACACTTAGTAAAATCCTGGATCAGTACGTGGAAAGTCCCGCCGCGTCACAACCGGGGCCTAGAATGTGGCAAAGTTGGCCCAACCTTGGCTCTCCATGCACATATGACCTAAACAAACCAAAACAAGTAGAGAGGTCCACCGGGCTACCCTCGTACGGAGATAGCTATAGGGGTAGACGATCCGGGGCCCCCGGTCTAGGGTTTCGCCGGAGGAAGACCGCCGGAGCGTCGGAATCACATGAAAACTTGCATGTGCCCCTAGGATATGTGTGTGAGAGTGGTGCAAGGTTGTTAGGTGCCATGTGTAGGCCCCATGTGTGACCCCCTTCCCGGACATGCGTTAACACTTAGTAAAATCATGGATCAGTACGTGGAAAGTCCCGCCGCGTCACAACCGGGGCCTAGAATGTGGCAAAGTTGGCCCAACCTTGGCTCTCCATGCACATATGACCTAAACAAACCAAAACAAGTAGAGAGGTCCACCGGGCTACCCTCGTACGGAGATAGCTATAGGGGTAGACGATCCTGAGGCCCCCGGTCTAGGGTTTCGCCGGAGGAAGACCGCGGAGCGTCGGAATCACATGAAAACTTGCATGTGCCCCTAGGATATGTGTGTGAGAGTGGTGCAAGGTTGTTAGGTGCCATGTGTAGGCCCCATGTGTGACCCCCTTCCCGGACATGCGTTAACACTTAGTAAAATCATGGATCAGTACGTGGAAGAAGTCCCGCCGCGTCACAACCGGGGCCTAGAATGTGGCAAAGTTGGCCCAACCTTGGCTCTCCATGCACATATGACCTAAACAAACCAAAACAAGTAGAGAGGTCCACGGGCTACCCTCGTACGGAGATAGCTATAGGGGTAGACGATCCGGGGCCCCCGGTCTAGGGTTTCGCCGGAGGAAGACCGTCGGAGCGTCGGAATCACATGAAAACTTGCATGTGCCCCTAGGATATGTGTGTGAGAGTGGTGCAAGGTTGTTAGGTGCCATGTTGTAGGCCCCATGTGTGACCCCTTCCGGACATGCGTTAACACGTAGTAAAATCCTGGATCAGTAGTGGAAAGTCCCGCGCGTCACAACGGAGGCCTAGAATGTGGCAAAGTTGGCCCAACCTGGGCTCTTCCATTCCACATATGACCTAAACAAACCAAAACAAGTAGAGAGGTCCACCGGGCTTACCCTCGTATGAGATAGTATAGGGTAGACGAATCCGAGGCCCCCTGTGGTCTAGGGGTTTCGCCGGGAGGAAGACCGCCCGGAGCGTCGGAATCACATGAAACTGCATGTTCCCCTAGGATATATGTTGTGCGAGTGGTTTTGTGCAAGGTTGTTAGTGCCATGTGTAGGGCCCCAGTTGTGACACCCTTCTCCGGACATGCGTTGTTACACTTAGTAAATCAATGATCATCGTGGAACGTCCTCGCCGCGTCCACAACCGGTGCCCTAGAATGTGGCAAAGTTGGCCCAACCTTGGCTCTCCATGCACATATGACCTAAACAAACCAAAACAGTAGAGAGGTCCACCGGGCTACCCTCGTACGGAGATAGCTATAGGGGTAGACGATCCGAGGCCTCCCGTCTAGGGTTTCGCCGGAAAGCGTCGGAATCACATGAAAACTTTCATGTGCCCCTAGGATATGTGTGAGAGTGGTGCAAGGTTGTTAGGTGCCATGTGTAGGCCCCATGTGTGACCCCCTTCCGGACATGCGTTAACACTTAGTAAAATCCTGGATCAGTACGTGGAATCCCGCCGCGTCACAACCGGGCCTAGAAT